>CM034302.1:5956287-5978699 GCA_019925795.1 Dendrobium chrysotoxum | reverse complement strand
ACATTTAGAATAGTCACTATTTAAGATCCCTCACTCTCACTCTTAATAACTGGTTAAGCGGAGAAAGCTTGCATGATCTTTATGATGCGACAATTAAGAGGGACTTAGAAGAAATAAGATTCGGGAGAAAGTTCACCTTTGTCAGGATTCGGAAGAAAGTTGCCACTGAACGGGAGGTAGTCGTTGATTTATAACAGTGGCAAGGGAGAAGAGAATTCGTTCCACATAATCTTCAACGGAGAGGTCGTTCTCTAGGTCAACGTCGAACAAAGGAGATCAGTGGATGTCAATGAACCCTTGGTCGTCGAATACGAAGCCATGATCACGTTCAGGATCGGTCATCCATGAGTAAGGAGGCCTAACAATGCGTTGGGGAGGGAGAGGTTTTGCTTCTTCTTCCTTAGGTGAAGTACCAAGCAAAGGAGAGGAGATGTAGAGGAGGAGGGGGGAGCTTGGGTGGTCGGCCAAGGCTAGGAGAAGATGGATAATTTTTTATTTCAGAGTTGTGTTGCTGGTTAGGAGGGAATCAACTCAAATTTTTTAAATTAAATTCAAATTTGATGGTGGGGATAATTAGGAAACTTGATTTCAATTTCTCTATAATAAAAGGGAGAAGGAGGGAAGAAAGGGCGGCTACCTTTAATGGGCCTTGATTGGGGAGTTAATTATGAGCATTAATGGAAGTAGAATTTAGAGAAGAGAGAGGGTAGGACTGGCGGCTAAGGGATAGAGGGAGGACTTTTGGAGACCTTCAAATAGTTTACAAGCAAAGCAAGTTAAATTAAAAGAGATTTAATGTCCATATTATTATGATTTGAGTAAATCTGTTCATTCATGTGAATTCTAATCTAAGTTATGTTTTGATGATTGTAAAAGCTTATTGTTTGTTTTATTCTTCTTCTAACAAATATTTGAGTTTTTGTTATGTGTACTAAAGTATTTTTCAGGAAATTCACACTCCAGATTACTGAAGACTTCAAGTTCATTTGTTCACTGTAAATGAAGTCTGTAAGTTTTTATTGTGTGTGTGCACAGTTATCCAACTTACAATCACACTCTCTCAGACTCAAGAAAATTAAAATTTACAGATTTCATTTACAGTGAACAAATGAACTTAAAGTCTTCAGTAATCTGGAGTGTGAATTTCCTGAAAAATACTTTAGTACACACAACAAAAACTCAAATATTTGTTAGGAGAAAAATAAAACAAACAATAAGCTCTTGTAGATTAAAATTCACATGAATGAACAGATTTACTCAAATCATAACAATCTCTCCCTTTTTTTATGATGGCAAAATAACTATTGTTTGAACTAACAAAAATAAAAATAGTTCTCCTAAGCTTCCACTAAATGTATACTCCCCCTAAATAAAAGATCCCTAAGCTCACCCTAAAGAAATGACTTATCCTAATCAAGGTATACGATGATAGAGAATCTAACATCTGGAATGCACAAGAGAAGAGTAGGAAAGAGTAGGAATGATAACACAAGCACATACACAAGAATACAAGAATACAGACAAAACAAAGACAAATAACACAAACACAAACAAATCATATCATTAGTCAAACAATAAAACATATCTCTTTTAATTTGAATTCAAATTCAAATTCAAATTGATTTGATTGAGAGACTTTCCAAATATAACTCATGTCAATTAGGAAAGAATTCAAATTTGAAACTGATTCAAAATTGAATTAATTATCCTTCCAAATTCATCATGATCTAATTTAGGAAAGTAGAAAAGGCTAGAAAAAATTTTCGATCCAATGAAAGGGTGGAAGTGGTCGGTGGCTAGGGTTTGGGGTGAGGGAGGATGGCGGCTATGGGAGGGGGTGGAGCTTGGGGCTAGGTGGAGTTAGGGCTGCGATTTGGGGCTTATGGCCGGCGGTTTGGAGGGAAGGAGGAGTTGGACCGTGAGCCCGGACGCTTCCTGCGACTGACGGGTAGTACTTTGCCCTCACCTAGGGACTTCAACTCTCACAAGAATTCTAAAGCTCTCCCAAAACACAAGTGTGCTGACCTTGTTTTAGGTCAGACCCAGGCTTTGGGTCAACCTAGTTAACCAGGTCAACCTGAGTTGACCCAATAGGCCTTAATGGGTCTATTCAAGCTCTAGTCAAAACCAAACTCAGTCTAGGGCTCTCCAAGCCCTATTTCCCCCTCCATTAGGCTCAGTGGGTCAAGCCTGACCCATTGGGCCCAGGTCTTGGTCCTAGGTCAACCTGGTTGACCAGGTCAATCCAGGTTGACCCATATAGACCCTAATGGGTCTGAATCGACCCAAATCAAATTCAAATCTACTCAAGCCCAATCTAAGGCTCAATCCATCTCTCCCTTGACCCTGATTGACTAGGTTGACCAAGTCAACTCTTGACTTGGTCAACCAAAGTCATTAATGGGTCATTTAGACCTATTAAGACCAATTAGAGCTCTAAATCCTCCCCCAATTTATTCTAATTCAAACCACGGCCCATCCAACCTGGTTTCCCTCCTAATTAGCCCTAGGGTTGATCCTAACCGTCCATGATAGGGTTAGAGGCTTTAAATAGGGGAAATTAAGGCTCGTTTAGGGACTTTTTTTCTTTGCTCTCTCTCAAATACTCCCCAAGCCGAGATCTTTGAGATTTAAGCTCTCTTCATTCCTCCCCACCTTCCCCACTTCAAACCCGATCGGTCAAGGACGCCGGCGGCGAGATCCCGGCGACCCAAGGCTTGGAACGTCTAAGGCCTTGATCCGATCGATCCGAAGCCTATCTGACAGTGGTTTGTTCAAGGAAGACGTATGAGGACAGTCTACAAGTGCAACCGAATCAAAAGCTTGGAGATCCCACGGTATAATTCTCTGAAAACCCTAGATCTAGCGCAAAACACTTAGGTTTAAATAAGTTTATGCACAACGTGTTTTAGATCAAATCAGTTAGTCCACATGATTTTTGTTCATGTCTAGATTCTAGGTTTAAAATTTCGTTCAATTCCATCCACCCGATTGAGAGAACGAGGCGAAAATCCATTCTAGGGTTTCGGTTCGCCGCCTGCATGCCTACCGGAGCTTCGGACCGTTGATTTCCTGATCAACGGTCCTGATTTGGTTGTTCCGCGGTCTCCATCCGACCGCGAATCCGATCCCGTTGAACCCAGCTCCGTCCGGCACCATCTGGACCATTGATCCAAACAGCGGAAGATCTGACGGCGCAGCGCGCTGCTGACTCGGATAAGTCAGCCGCCGCACCGTCCGCCAATCATTGGCAATGATTGTGCCATCGCGCAATCATTGCCAATGATTGGAAAATGCGTCCGCGGTTTGGCGCAGCAAATCAGGAGACGACGCGTGGCTGACCGCCGCTGGATTAGCGATTAATTAAGGTTTTGATTAATTTTAATTAGTTTTTAAATCAGATTTCTTTAAAAAATCACAGAAAATCCATTTTTGATCCAGAAAATATGTATAATATATCAAATTGCTCGTATTTTCACCCTCTTTAATTTAAAATTAAAATTATTTTTAAATGATATTTATATTTCTAAATATTTACAAAACAGTGATATTGACCATTTTAATTTTTATTTTTATATTTATATTATTATCATTATTATTATTATATGATAATATGCTAATAATGATGTTATTATTATTATTATTATTATTATTATTATTATTAGTCTTATTACAATATTAATATTATAATTGGTAATATTATTATTCTAATAATATTATTATTATATTAATAATTATATCATTATAATATTAATATTCATTATTATTATTAATATTATTATAATATCAATATTATGATTAATAATATTATTATTATTTTAATAATATTATTATTATATTAATATTTATATTATTATAATATTAATATTTATTATTATTATCAATATTATTATAATATCAATATTATGATTAATAATAATATTATTATCTTAATAATATTATTATTATATTAATATTTATATTATTATAATATTAATATTTATTATTATTATTAATATTATTATAATATCAATATCATGATTAATAATAATATTATTATCTTAATAATATTAGTATTATATTAATATTTATATTATTATAATATTAATATTTATTATTACTAATATTATTATAATATCAATGTTATTATTAATAATAGTATTATTATTTTAATATTATTATTATATTAAATATTCATGTTATTATAATATTAATAGTTTATTATTATTATTAACACTATTTTAACATTATTAGATTAATAATAATATTATTATTTTAATGTCATTATTATATTATTAATACTTTAAAACTATCTTAATTGTTATTATGTTATTATTAATATTTTAAAGTTTTTTTTAATTATTATTATTTACTATTTATGTTTAAAATCTAAAGATGTTAAGATGTGGTTTATTTTAAATTTATTAATTATTTTTAAATATTAGTTATTTCAAAATATTTAAAAATTACTTTTAGGCCTATTTAAACTTCAAAATTCATAACTTTCTCATTTTGAATCGGATTTCGACGTATAATACCTCGTTCTTTTCAAAAAAATGTGAATTTTAATTTAAAAATACTTTCTGTGTCTGATTCTATCTTTTCTGGGTATTTTCTGTATTACTTGCTTATTTAAATTATTTAAATATTAGTTAATTAATATAATTAATTTAAAATAAAAATTATTTTAAAACCCCCTTGGTGGCTGGTAGGCCTCCCATGCCTATGAATTGAACTAATTTCAATTATCTTATTTTTAAACCCATATTATTATATATTTATAATAATTAGGTATTTTAAAAATTATTTTTAAATCTTAAACATTATTTAAATCTTTTAATTTTGGGAGGTCCACCCCTTATGAAACTTTAAACCTAGGCTATGTATATGAAGATCAATTCATGTGGGAGAAGGATTATTGAATGATTGTGTCCCAATCATTCACTAATCACTTCATTAGGTTTCTTTACTTAGTGTTTTCGTAGTCCTTGCATGTGTAGGTTGCACAAGCACTTAGCCTAGGCTCTCCTAGATTTAAGGACATGATTTAGTGTGTTTATACTTGCTGCATTTACCCTCTATGTTATGCCTAAGGGTTAGTTACTTTATTTTATTCCTACATAACGTAGTGACACCCTAAGGATAATAATTAAGGATCGTCTAGTGAACTTAGAAAAGTTCCAGGAATTAGGGTAGAACCCCAAATGACTTGAAATTTGAAACACTTAAATATAGTGACATATGGAACCCCCCAGAATTTTCTAGGAATTTTCTGGATTCTTTAAAACACTTAATTAGCAAACCCGAATTTACCCGTTAATTAAGCCTTGGAGACTTCAAAAAAATTTAATAAATCCATTCTAAATCAGAAAAATACCCATAATACCTCAAACTCTCCAGAATTTAGTCCCCAACCTTAGATAATTAGGGCCCCTTAATTGGACATTAATCTGGACTTTAATTCAACCTTAATAAAAAATCACCTTTTTGTCTTTAATAATTCATTAAAAATTATTAAAAATCTCAAATCTTCCCCAAGCACTTGGGAACACCTCCTTAGGTCATTTATAACCTTTGGGGGTGATTCCAATCAGTTTGGAGCTGATTTGGGCCAAAACCCCCAAAGTACCCCTAATTAGGCAATTCCGATAATTCATTTAATTGCCCCAACTTCTAAAAATCATAACTAATTACAAAAAACTCCAAAATGGGCAAACTAAAAGGCATTCAACTCACATTAAGGTCTAATATTTATTAAAAATATTAGGTGTCCAAAAATCAGCCTAAAATAGAAAGTCAACTTTCCGGTCAACTACAACCTATAGTCTAGGGCCCGAAACTTCTAAAATTCATAACTTTGCGTAGGAAACTCCAAATCCAGCAAACTAACTGTCTAATTACTCGTACTAAGGTCTAATATTTAATTAAAATGTTAGGAATCCCAAACCCAGCTTAATTCTCCTAGTGACCTTTTGGACCCCCTAGCTCAGTATGTAGGGACCCCGAACCTCCTGAAATTCACTAAGGCAATTTAAACTTCAAATATCATCACCCTAAGCATTAAAACAGACCCACACATTAAATTACTTAAAATGGATCTTAATCCACCAATATTTGAACTTTAAATAAAAATTCCTTTTCAGACCTACAACAAACCTGGACGGTAGGCAATTGTAACTAACTACCCAGCTTAGGGCATACCTCAGCTACACAGGCTTCTACACATACTGTAGAGTTGTTTGCTAGGGCACCACTTCTAGACTTCTCTGCTGTATGCCGAGTTTTTCCGGATTTCACTGCATGTCGTGATTGAACTATTAATGTGTTTGCTTACGTTTACTGTACTCTAGGATTTGATGTGATTGCACGATAGACTACCCATAGGTTAGGATCGATTTTGATACTAATGATGTTTTATACAGGTGGCCATGCTCATGCAGCGCTAAATATAAGGGGGGCAATAATCATGATTTAAAAAAAATTAATGCTGTTTTATGCAGGTGCTTTAGAAATTGCTCAGCCCCCCTAAATAAATGAGGGCTAAAATAATAAATCGTTATAAATTGCTACAGGTGCTCTAGAGCTTGCTTAGCCCTCAAAATAATTAAGAGCATGGCCAAGTGTGGCTGTGATGAGTACTTTTATTTCTATATAAATTGCTTGGGATAATATAAACTGCTTGGGATGATTTTCATTAGGATAACCTTGCAGGAGAGTCTAGATTTACTGCTTTCATTTAATGTAATTATTTGTAATCTGACATAGAGTTGTGAAAATTCATTTTGAGTGGGGATACTAGGATCCAAAGGTTGGATTCCGAAGAGGAAAGGACACCCAATATGAGGATGGGCCTTTTCTATTTGGAAATCCAAATTTGGATCGTTCTACTACTTGAAGAATCGAAGGAAGCTGAGATCCAAGGAGTCCAATGGAGCTAGGACCCGAGGAGTCCAAGGAAGAAAAGATCAAGAAGATGAAGATCTGCAGTATCCCACTCAAAATAACTTGCGTCAGTCTTAGGATTAGAAATCTGGGTTGTTGGCAGTGGTGCCCGGCCACTTTAATTTTCTGCAGACCATGGGTTGTAATTAAGGGCAGTTGACCTATGGATATTTAATTGATTTGTTTAATTACGTATTATGTTTAATTTGATGATGATTGCGTATATGTTGTATGCTTTTCATAGTTTATTGACGATCTACATGCCGCTTTTGTTTTAGCCTGGATTTCGATAGGCTCTCAAAGGACTAAAATTTTTTCTGCTCATAACTAATATTTAAAATTTTAAGATTTAAGCAATTTAGAAACTTAACGACCTAGGGAATTGCCGGAATCGTCCGGGGTCGCATGCATATTATTGCATTTCTCTCTTTCCTTCTATAAGACACTTCCCCGCCTGCGGGTAAAGTCCGGATAATCTGACCTATGAGGATGAGGTGCCGGACCTGGGGAAGCCCAGTCTAATTCTAAAAATTTATTTTTATAAGCCTTTTAAAATTCTGTGCATATCTGATTTGGATACTTTAACCAGCATGCATTGCATTAGAAATCAATTAAATCAAAATTTTAATTACATTAGTCATAGGAGCATTCACCCAACATCAGTCCGGGGCCAATTAGGAAATCCTCTAGACGTCGGCCCTACTTTCAATAAACTTAAACCTACCCACCCATCTTTCATAAATGACTGGACATCATGGTTTTAAAGCGATTAGGTGGTTAGCTGGCTCCCCCTTCCAGGCCGGGGTAAGTCCAGATTTTGCATTGCATTAGCTAGGACACGGGTGTTAGTGTTACATAGAACACTAAACCCATTAGATTTAGGATTCAAAGCTACTATTGCTTCGTAGTATGCCTCATCAGTAGGTAGGTCTTCTGTCTTCTAGAGACCATAAACCCTTCATATCTGCGTCACATGGATGACGTCACCTCCATCTTTCTCTCCTGCATGCTCTGAGTGCATGACTTTTAATTTCTCCAATTTTTTCCCACTACCTTAGTCCCTCCGGATGCTGATCTAAGTCGTGCATGTTGACTAAGCCTAGTTGAACCTTTCTTTCCCTTTGAGTAGGATTTTCTAGTCTTCTCCCTATGTGTCAATCCCAATTTGGGAAGAATAATATAGAATTCTTAATCGAGAGTATTCTCAAGCCCCGGCTTGAGATGTAATTAACCACGGGGGCTTGCGCCCGTGGGAAACCGCATCCCACTCTCAAATAAACCCCATTCGAGCCAATGTATCGGGTGGGGGAAACCCGTTGTGACGATCAGATCATATATATTATTACCCATCGGGGTGCGCTGGTGAGAGCCACTATCCTCAATGGTTAATCATATGTGTGATCGAATCTGCCCTCCCATTGGCCAGATATTGTCTCCCCTCGCGGGGCGATGGTGTTTCTATGTCCTTTCGAAGGTCCACAAAGTGCAGAATTTTCTTTTCATAATAATCATCATCCCCTCAAATGGAAGAGGAGGTGGCTTTAAATAGCCAAAATACAATAACAAGATAAAAGACAAAAGTGCGCCTAAGGGTCACAACAACTACTCTCTCAAGTAAGGGTAAAAATGAAAAAACTGCGATGATAAATCAAATACACATATAATAATAATAAACCTAATACAAATGATAGCTCAAAAATAAAATGGTGCGATCGTCGGCCCTTTCTCTGGTAGACTCTCCATGGTGATGTTCTCATCAGATTTTTTTCTATTTGTTGTAAGTAACTCAAATCTCATTTTAGTTGTCAATGCATATTTATTAATGTATGTTTATTTATGTATGTTGAATACAATAAATCGGTAAAATAACAGTGCAAAAATCATTCATAAATCACTAAAAAAATTTATCTTATCTATTCATATGCATCATATGTTTATGTATTATCAATGCATCCAATACTATCAATGATATTAATGTAGCTGTCAATTTTATCAGTGCTATCAATATATGCATTTTGAAAAAAAAAATCAAGTAGTTTGGAGGCTTGGTGGCTGACCATACTCAAAGAGATTGGGTGATATCCTCGAACTCCTACTTTGGAATTTTGACTTACCTTACCTCCACCTTCAAATTAACTACTCCAAATTAACTTTTATTCTTCTAATTACTTTAAAAGAGTCTCTCATCCATCAATTGATCAAATTAGTAATCTGAGGCCCCATCATCCCACTCTCATCACTGGAAAGCAATTATGGAAGGGTGTCCACAAAGAGCATCATTATCTAAGAGTTGAGTGTTGAAGAGGAGTTTAGGCCATAATAAGGATGATCCATATTCTTTCCCATGTTTAGAAAAACAAATGAAAGCTTCCCTTGAGAAATGGTGAATAGCTAGGAAGGTTGAATGAATACAGTCGTGACATATTGGAAATGGTACTCTGCTTCTTTAACACGCAGAATAAACACAGCATTGCAAGGAAAATCAGATTCATTGAAATTTGTTCAAATAACAAAGGATCTGCATGGGTTCCAATAATGCAAGTTTCAAGAACTACAACACAATTTGTAAATAAGTTAAATCAACAGATTTGACTCCGGAAGTACAAATGTACAACGAAATTTTTGTTAGTTATCTCATGAAACCTAAATCAAGTAAGTTCAAAGTTATCAACCAGTGTGGGGTTCAGAGCTCAAACCTTGAGATCCTTCCTGTTCAAGCACACGCTCTAAAGCAAAATAATAGTAATAATAATAAAATCCTGCTGTGGCTGACTCGTCTTCATGAACCCTGTTTGTCATAAGGTTGCTTGCTTTTTCTAAGGTCGACTTTTGACCTGCTAAATGCTGCAACAAAGATGAATCATAAACAGAATTTGTTAATATCATAGATGAAATTAGTTATGACCAAATTTAAATTATCAATTGAGTCATCTTTAATATGCAACTCATCCAAGTGTTATATAATGCAGATTTTTGAAATGCAATGAATACTAATAAATATAGGAAACAACATAAACAAATTGGGAGAGAAAGATGATGAGTAGTAGTGGACCATTGTCCGTGAAAAGTAGAGTGTTGCTATCAACACCCGCGCGATTTTGCTGGTGCATGATTGTAGGAGCTCGGCTAGCCCAGGCTGGCCAGCACTGGGAAAGTGAGGCCCACATTAGCCCTACTAATTTAGTGCAGACAAGTCAAATCTGATAAGCATTAACCTAAAACCATACCTTCTTTGTGATCATTGGTAGATGACTCCTTCAACTTTGTCACTTCTATCAATCTTTCAGAAATTGTCTTGTCAAGAGTAAAGCCCTTCTCCATCATATCATCCCAGATCATATGGGCCAGTGCAACCTTATCTTCCATTAGAAGTCCACCAATAAGCAACTTGTAAGTGACATCATCAGGAATTACACCCCTGTTCCACATATCTTCATAAAGAGCCATGGCCTCATTAACTCTGTGAGCTCTGAGAAGTCCATTGACAAGTGCACTGTATGAAACTACATCAGGAGAGATCCCCCCTTTAATAATATCATGGAAGTAACTGCAGGCAAGCCCAATTCGGCCAGTCTTACAATAGTGGTGTACCATAATGCAGTATGCATTAGCATTGGGGACTACACCAACCTTGAACATCTGATCGAAAAGCTCCTCTGCAAATTCAGCATTTCCAGCTATCAAAAACCCATTAATCAGAGTGCCATATGTTACTGTATCTGGTTGTATCCCCTTAAGACTCATGCCCTTGAACAGCTTGTGTGCAATTGATGTCTTTCTGGCTCTGCAGAGACCATCAATTAGGAGGTTGCAAGATACAATATCACACAGACCTTCCATCTCCATCTTATTAGCAAACAACTTATAAGCTTTTTCAGTCTGTTTAGCCTTGCAAAGACCCTTTAGTAGTTGATTGTAACTGTAGCTATCAGGATTAATCCCTGAATTTTCCATAAATTGGATCAATTTCTCTGATTCATCAAGCATTCCATTGCTGCACCAATAATTCAAAAGTATGTTGCATGTAACCAGATCAGGTTTGCACCCGTTTCTTCTCATCAAGGACATGATCGCTTTTGCTTTATCAACTCTGCCAGCTACGCAAAACCCATTGACAACAGCATTGTAAATCGAAACACTCAACTCACACTTATTCTTGATGACTTCCATCAGTATTTCATAAGCAACATCAACTTTCCCAAAACGACACAAACCAAAAATTAATGAACCGCAGGCAATAACATCCGGCTTAAAGCCACTTTTCTGCATTTCATCCCAAATTTCCACTGCAGCAGTGAATCTTTTGGTATCACATAAGCCAGTGATAATTGTTGTATAACTAACAAGATCAGGTTTTCTTCCTTGCTTAACCATAGTCTCCAAGAAGTTCACAGCATCATCCAATCTTTTCTCTTTACATAAAGACTTCAAGTATATATTATAAGCCCAAATGTAAGGCACACAGCCATTCTTATCAGTGTCCAGCAAAAGTTTTTCCACGAATTGAAGATTCCCAGCCTTACATAAGTAAGAAATGAATTTTGAATAGGTAAATGAGCTCAGTGTAAACCCTTCTTGGATCATCTCATTGTAGTATTTCTCAGCTAAATCAAAACAGCTGTTTTTAATCAACACGCCTATGAACTTATTGTAATCTACACTAAACACGCGACAATCCGACACAATCATGTCATCAAATGCTTCAAAAGCAAAGCTTAGCAAACCACATTTGACATACCCAGATATAAGTATTCTATATATAGAACGGTGCAACGTGAACCCATCAACACGTAACTTTCTCAGAATAACAGCCAGAAGATCAAAGCTTTGATCTTCCAGAAGTAAACAGATCATTGACTTAGTGGTGAAGTGGTCATGCTTGAAACCCGGCTGAGCTTCAGCCCATAGAAAAAAGTGGAAGCCAATTTCAGAATTCGGTAAACCCTTGAGCACCTGATTGACTGCGTAGTTATTCAAAACAAGATCGATGCTCTGAAGCTCCATTTCCACTTCCTTGGACCATCTACCAGACTGCAAAGCAGTTGTGAGCCTTAAATAAGACTCGGCAAAGGAGGGTTTTGGTCTCCCAAACAAGCTCGAGAGAACATTGTCAACTTTGGGCTTATGATTGCGGTTTAAAGTTCCAATTGAGCGGAATAGAACAATCTGCAACCTGGAATAAGACAGCAACGGACGCCTTAACCTAGAATACCCGATAGTTCGGTGGAGCGCCCATTCCATCTGCTGGCCAAAAACCCGAGATATATATCTCGACAGTTTTGTCGAGCATATAGCGCCGCCTACAAAACCCGGCCTTTTCAGGTAGAGTGCATCCCATCTGTTGGCCAAAAGAGCACGATTTTGTCAGAGGAATTACATCGAACAAGTGAGAGGACAAATTATAAATCCAAGCCGAAATAGCTGTGGAGCAACTCCGTGAATGAGAGAAAGAACGTCGAGGATGGAAAATAGGAATCGTCTACATAGAGAGGTAGTAGAAGCACCGGATAATACTTCTTCTCCCTCCGGCAGTGATTTTGTCGGAGATGTTTCGTTGGGAAGGATGCAACGGTCTCGCCCGAGAGGAAAGTGGTCTCTGGCTTGTGGTCACTGCGTCTGAGCCGTCTGAGCTGTGAGCTGGGTCAGGTCTCTTCTAAGCAGCCTTTAGTCCAGTTTTAAACAACTCGGATTTGACCTGATATGGAAAGAAAAAGTAAGGTGATATTTGGTTGGTAGTGATTGGAGTGTGGAGTATAATACTTAATAGGACTTTTGAAAATAAGATCATTTGGAAATCTATACTGTATTTTAAATACAAATTATTTTAGGAGTAAATTTAATTTTTTTTCCTTAGTTAATATAAAAGGTCTTTTGGTTGGATGAAAAATGCATACATAGTAAAATAAAGTACAGAGAAAAAATCATGAGATCTGACCCAACTAAAAAATTTACTATATAGTTAGTGATACAAGAATCCTCCTTTCTTCACAGTTAAAGAAGAGGAGATTTTTGTATCACTTACTACATAATGGATTTTTCAACTGGGTCTTGCCACATAATTTCCGCTTTATGGGCTTTCCACACAAAAAAATTTGATCTTACTACTTTTATATGTATGCGTTGAATTTTTGTACAACGATGAGACGTAAATACATACTGTACTGACTCAAAATTTTTATCACATAATAGTTTAGCGTTGTCTGTGAAAAGTTCATTCCCAACTTACTTTTTCAATGGCTGATCGAAGTGATACAAATAACAAATTTTTTTCATTCTTACACTCACCGTACCAGAATCTATCTGATAATCATGGACGTCATAGTCATGCAAGAGGGAAGCCTCGACCTCTAACCTTAAAAACTTGAATTCAATTGATGAAAGAGCATCAAGCACGAATTTTATAACTATTGAAAGAGGCCAGTCAATAAAGGGTGTCATCACAAAATAATAGAGTTCCCTCCCACAATTTTCAACACAATATGAGTGGACAATTTGAAGATGCTCATGAAGGATACCCTCACCATCGTGCTAATGTTCTACCTCCTCTATGGTCTAATCCAGAAGTAGATGATGCAACAACTTTGATTCATCCTCCTCTCAAAGCACGCCAAATGTAAAACCCTCCACTTGTTTTGTTGGAATTGGGTCAACCTCAACTTATAAATACTCCTCATAATATTGTACGAGATTGAGTTACAATGTCTTATCCAAAAAGAATTTCCAATCAAGGATAGAAATCAGTTTAATCCTTAACACAACTTTCAAGATTCATCTCCCCTAACAATTGAAATTCTCCAACATCTTATTCTGACAGGGTTCAAATTAGTCACTATTAATGCCTATATAGGTCATATGATCCCTATGAACATATTGATTATTATATGACCTTCATGCATATATAGTGAGCTTCTAATGCACTTTATATTAAGCTTTTCTTGCTACCCTCAAAGGTCATGATCGCACGTGATTCTATTCTCTCCCCAGAAATACAATTCATAATTTCGTTCATCTTGCAAGACTTTTCGTTGAACAATTTTTGCCAACTGAAGAATTATTAAGGAGTCCTCACATCTCTTCGGAATCCGCCATAACAAAGGAGAATCCTTAAAAGGTCATTTTTAAAATTTTTTTTTCTTAAGTTTGCCAAATCTTAGGAGTGCATCTTGAGTTACTACGAGATATTTTTCTTGGAGAACTTTATCATGAACCATTTTACTCCTTGTTAATACGAGAGACCTTCCATTCGTATACTAACTTTATTTATAGAGTAGAAGAATAAATTACTGCTAATGAGACTATTAATATTTATCGAAAATAAAAAGTCTTCTACTAAGAGAAAGAATGGACATCAAAGAGGTGCCCAAAAATCTCAGCAAATGAAGTATTATCAATAAAGAAATCAAGATTTTCACCTTAACCTTTTCAGTAGAATCATGAATATAAGCTAAAGAAGGAATATACTCCCTTAAATACATCTCGTGTTAATATTCTAATGGCTATTCATATGAGGAAAATATTAAGTGGTCTAATCCATTGAGGCCAAATATTGATAATCGGGAGTGTTATTGCAATTTTCATTGAAGTCATGAGCATACTACTGAAGCTTTCAAATAATTGAAAGAAGAGGTTGAAAGGTTGATTTAACAGGAATATCTTCATCAATTCACTCAAAACTTACATGCTTAAAATAAAATTAATCCTACTAGGGGGCAGAATCAACAATAACAAAGTAACTATCAAATGGTCAAAAAAATTGAAACCATTATTAGAGGACCCCTAATGTCTTCTCAAATTCTCCTCACTACCCCAGAAGAACCAGCATTGAAGAAATCCCGAGCTGATCAATCCATCATATTTATTGATTCTAAAATGGAAGGGATCCATACTCCTCACCAAGATCCACTTATCATCAATAGTGACAATATATGCTATAATCTTAAGAGAATCCTTGTTCATAATGAAAGTTACGTTGATATTTTGTTCTACTCCATATTCCTCAACCTAGGTTTGGTTAAAAAAAAAAGCTCCAACCAACTATATGACCATTATATGGATTTGACAATCTACTGATAAGGGTTAAAAGCACAATCACACTCCTTATGACATTGGGTGAATTCCCTCGACAATCAACACATATGATTGAATTTGTCATAGTTAAGGCATAATTGACATACAATGCTGTATTTGGGAGACCATTGTAATCAATCTTTGGAGTTATCACTTCTATGTCACATCTACAAATAAAATTTCCAACTCTAGCTGCGGTTGACGAAGTACGTGGAAACCAACAAGTTGCTCAAACTTGTTATCTCAGGCAAGCTTAATCACAACCATTAGTAACTTTGAGTATTGAAAATTTTGATCTTTGAAATGAAGATATGGTATAAAGTACTACGCTTGTGAAAAAATTAATTAATGTGCTATTATCAGATGCGCATCCCATATATGTAGTGCAAATGGGTTCTTTGATATTAGAAGAGAAAAGATTATAATATATAGATTTTTTATGGCAAAATCAAGACATTTTTGTCTGGAGTATTACCGATATGCCTGAAATTGATCCCTAAGTGATCACACATTCTCTTTAGATAGATCTCTCCTTCAAACTAATTATTCAACAGAAAAAAATTTTTGCACTAAATTATCTGTAAGTCATTGAGTAAGAAGTTAATAAATTTCTAAACACATAATTAAATCTTCATAAGTTATTAATATATTTAAAGTAAGAATATTTTTTGGTCATTTAGTATTTATTTTTAAAAAAAAAACTGTTGAGCATGTAAAAGGATCAATAAAAATTTATGTCAAATTTTTTTCATAAAAAATAATTAGAAAAAATATAGAAAATTTTAATCTATTTTTAAATAAATAAAATACGCAACTAATCTATATTACAAATAAATTTAATCGAAATCTCCTCTCATAATTTTTTTCCCTATAAGCCCTTTCGGCCCAAACCTACATTCCCAAGTCATTGGTGTCGTACCACGCCGGCACTGAGATTGAATTCTCCCAGGTTCGATCTATCGTCGTCATCTGCGTCCAGATTTACGCCCTTTCCGATCTCGGCGCGGCTTCTACAGCCATCGCCTCCGAGCATCTTCCCTACTCGGGTCCCTCTGACCTTGTCCTTGACGCGTTGCGGCTTCCCTTTTCACTGTCTTTCTTTCCTACAAGGAGGAGTTCTGTTAGTTTCCCGATCAATTTTGCTCTCCTCTCTCAGCCCTCCAATATTCGGTCATGGACAGTCAACGCCGCCGGATAACATCGGTAGTGTGTCGTAATTAATATTTCTGTTGTGTTCTTCATTTTTTTCTATATAGTTAGCGAATGTACAATGCAGCTCTTCTATGAGGCGAGTTTGTGGTATTCAGTTAGAACATAATTCAAGCTATGTGTTCAGCTAGAACATAGTTCAAGCTATGTATGCCATCTCATTCTAGCTTGAGATCAGCTCTACTAAGCATTGACCCAAACGGACGAACGGTGTTGACTTTGGATTGATAGCCTGGCTCTGAAGACCCGTGTGTTTAAGTTGCTTGGCATGCTCTCATCTTTTTTGTTGATTAGAAGCACTTTCCAAATGAACTGAAGCTTTGGTTGACTAGTTTTGTTTCATGAAAAGTTGGAAAGTTTAAGCAAATTTTAGCAACTCGTAATTCCTTATTCTCCTTATGGGAAATAGAAAAAATCTGGTTATCAAAGGTCAAAGCTAGAAACTCTAGTAAATTCTTAGAAGAATATGATAAATTCTCTGTGTTTCCTGTTTATTGTTCCTTATTCATCTCATGGACAACCTTTCTTTTGATATTAGTGAACATACCATCATGACCTTCAAATTACTTATCTTGATTTACTATGGATACAATGTCTTCGTATTCCAAGATGCCATGTCATGGGAACTTGGAACCTGGAATCTTGACATGATGTTTGTATTTAAGCCATGCAAGAAGCTGCATGGCTATTCACAGCAAAATAAATGTTAGATAATTGCCTTGATTAAACATGAATGTGGCCTCTTGTTTTTTATGCATGTTTTTTTTTTCCTTTTGCTTAATAGATTCAGGGCCTCTGCTTTCATTACACATGTTGGTTCTAACCTTTCCTTTTTTTTATTGAATGACAATTGAGCATGTGAAGGTGCCTGTTCAATATGCTATTTGACTGTAAAAATATATAATTCTTTAGTGCACCATCAGAACTTTTCTTTTTCTCATCGCTACACTTATAAATAAGATAAAGTTTCATTTATCTTTTAAATTCAGGAGTGGAGTCTAGTGCTGACATAAGGAACTACCATTGAAGTATTGGTCTATTCTCAATTGTTTTGTCTATTGTGTGCTTCAATGTCTAAATGCCAATGAACATAAATCAATTTAGTTTGATGGATTTATTTACCTTATCTCTTTTATATATTGTGTGCTTCCATGCTAAATGCTAATTAACATAAATCACTTTGTTCTGATGACCTTATTTACCTTATCTCAACTATCCATGGATTTTTATTTTATTAATAAGTTTTTTCCTTCTTAACTATTAATTTTTTGTTGGTTATTGTTTGGCAATGTCTTCTCTACCAACTTCTAGACAAGTTGGGGTATGTGTAGGGTGGCTGTAGTTGTCGATGGAAGTAGCGATAGAATGATTGATTTGACCAGTAAAATCTACATAGCTCATTGTGATACTTCAACTAGTTGACATTACAAGCGTTGCACCCCATCCCCTCTCTCTCCAAACACGCGTGCACACACACACACATGAAACAATGCATCCTATTAAAGGGAACATTGTATTTAAAATTGAAATATAGGAGTTGAAAAAATAACTTGCTATGAATCAATCATGGAATATAAATTTTGGTTTTCTTATTACTTGATTTTATGGTATTTGAATCAAAATTGTTAAGATTTATTCAAATCTCATTGGTAATGAATAGCTTGAGATAGAATCTTCCAACCACAGGATTGTTTTCTTTACATGTTTTGTTTTCAAGTCTTTCATTTGAAATTATCTTTGTCATACATCATAGCTATGAACATTCCATTTAAACTGTTAACACTTCATTTTTTTTCTTTTCAATGTTTTCTTAGCAAAACATTTGTTTTCTTACTGTTTTCTATGCAATTACTTGCCTTAGTATCCACTTTCAATGAAACCTTAACTCTTTTTTTTTTCTGTGTAAATGAACTTCAAATCATGAGACTTGTGTGCAGGGACTTGGTGGTCTTCTCTTTTGGGGAGACAATTCTGCATCCAGTGACGATAGGTAAACTTCTTAAATTTTTTGCGCTAAGTTGTAAAACTTAATTTATTTTCATAGATTTATCCTCAAAGACTAATTTGTTCTTTTTGTTATTTTAATATGAATAAAATTCTCAAATTGATCACTTCATCTCTTTCCTTGTGCTAAGTGATCATTTGTTTGATCCTCTATAACTTAGCTTATATTGTACTCCTGCAAAAGGTTGCTGTAAGTTATAGTCGCGCTGAGAATGGAGAGTAACTAGAAGTAGAATTTTGTTATCTTTGCGTTAGAATTTTTGGGATAAGGGTAATGATGATGATGATGCTTGTGCTTGTGTTCAATTTATAATTTTGTTTGTACATGGTTAAAGGAGTGTTTGTAGAAATTCTTAAAGAATGCAAGATGTTTGTCAACGTAAGGTGGAAAAATGGCATATTAGAATAAATCTCGTTCTGTTCTTGCAATTTAGGGTTGCAACTATGGTACAAAATTTGCTTGCTCACATTGAACTTCCATTTGGAATTTCTTTTATGAGTTCAGCAACTAAAAGATACATTATTGACGGAAGGGGACTGGAGCAGGCTAAATATCTTGTTTCCGGAACTTGATGAGTCGATCCGCCTACACGTCTTGCTTTTACTGCTATATCGGGAGTTACTCCACGTATTGCTTGACGTAAAACAGATAGTGGATTTGTTTCTGTCTTTTGTTGAATCTTTTTCACGGCTCGATAGATAATTTGATAAGCCAATGATTTTTTTCCGTGTTTCAGAATACGGTTAACCAACATGTTAACTAATCGATTACGATAAATTGGATCGGATTTTGCAGTTTTTTCTTCTGCAGTACCTCGACGTGACATGAGCGTGAAAGAGGTTCAAGAATCAGTTTTCTTTTGATAAGGGCTAAAAACGAATCACTTATTTTGGCTTTTTGACCCCATATTGTAGGGTGGATTTCAAAAGATATGAAAAATCTCCCTCCAAGCCGTACATACGACTTTCATCGAATACGGCTTTCCACAGAATTCTATATGTATCTATGAGATCGAGTATGGAATTCTGTTTACTCACTTTCACTTTCAATTGAGTATCCGTTTCCCTCCTTTTCCTGCTAGGATTGGAAATCCTGTATTTTACATATCCATACGATCGAGTCCTTGGGTTTCCGAAATAGTGTAATGGAAAAAGAAGTGCTTCGAATCATTGCTATTGGACTCGGACCTGTTCTGAAAAAGTCGAGGTATTTCGAATTGTTTGTTGACACGGACAAAGGAAGGGAAAACCTCTTAAATTATTCCAATATTGGACCTTGGACATATAGTAGTTCCGAATCGAATCTCTTTAGAAAGATCTTTTGTCTCATGGTAGCCTGCTCCAGTCCCCTTCCGAAACTTTCGTTATTGGGGACGATTCGATGGTGTTCTTCACCTCCATTGCCGAGGAATAGAGACTTTACAAATAAAAATCGAGGATTGGGATTCCATTGCTGTCATGATGCCAAGAATACCATACGAATAGGTACATTTTTGTTAACCCTTTGCGCAGTTTCATAATGTTCCTCGCCAACGATCCGAGGTTGTAACATAGTTGACGTTGAATCCAAGGGATCTACTGCTGGATAAATACCTTTGGCAGCTAATCCTCTTGATAATACGGTAGTAGCATCTAAATGTGCAAATGTCGTGGCAGGAGCAGGGTCGGTCAAATCATCCGCAGGTACATAAACTGCTTGGATCGATGTTATGGATCCTTCCTTGGTAGAAGTAATTCTTTCTTGCAAAGAACCCATTTCCGTACTAAGGGTAGGTTGATAACCCACTGCAGAAGGCATTCTACCTAATAAGGCAGAGACTTCGGACCCTGCTTGAACGAAACGAAATATATTGTCGATGAATAGAAGTACGTCTTGCTCATTAACATCCCGGAAATATTCCGCCATGGTTAGGGCAGTCAAGCCAACTCTCATACGAGCTCCTGGCGGTTCATTCATTTGACCATAGACTAGAGCCACTTTGGATTCTGCAATATTTTTTTCATTAATCACCCCGGATTCTTTCATTTCCATGTAGAGATCATTTCCTTCACGAGTACGTTCACCTACTCCGCCAAATACGGATACGCCTCCGTGAGCTTTGGCAATGTTGTTGATCAATTCCATGATGAGTACTGTTTTACCCACTCCAGCTCCCCCAAATAGTCCGATTTTTCCTCCACGGCGATAGGGGGCTAAAAGATCCACCACTTTAATCCCTGTTTCAAAGATTGAGAATTTCGTATCTAACTGTATGAAGGCGGGTGCAGATCTATGAATAGGAGATGTTGTGCGAGTATCGACAGGACCTAAATTATCAACGGGCTCTCCAAGAACGTTGAAAATTCGTCCGAGAGTAGCCCCCCCGACTGGAACACTTAGAGGAGCTCCCGTGTCAATAACTTTCATTCCTCTCATCAGACCATCTGTAGCACTCATAGCTACAGCTCTCACTCGATTATTTCCTAATAATTGTTGTACTTCACAAGTTACATTAATTTGCTGACCGAAAGTATCTCGACCCTTAATTACCAAAGCATTATAAATATTAGGCATCTTGCCCGGTGGAAAAATGACATCCAGTACTGGGCCAATAATTTGAGCGATACGCCCTAGGTTTTGTTCTTCAAGTGTAGAAACCACAGGATCAGAAGTAGTGGGATTGCTTCTCATAATCATAAATCATAATAAATATGTCGAAATTCTTTTTTGAAAAGTATTGAATCGAAAAGAAATATCCGATAGCAAGTTGATCGGTTAATTCCATAAGAATAAGAAAGAAATGGGAGTTAGCATTCTCTTGAGTTGCCAATCGAATCCAATTCAATCCTTTACTCAGTGAATGAGTCAATTTTCAATTCTTATTGTATCTTTTTTCTTTTTTTTTTTTCTTTTGATTTGTGTTGTGCACCTATTCTTCTTTATATACCATATATGTTCCCTTTTCTAGATGAATTATGCCTCTTTTCACATCTAGGATTTACATATACAACATATATTACTGTCAAGAGAGGGGGGGTGGGTCCTCTAGTCTTTCTTTTTCTTTCTATATTAGATAGAATATTAGATATTTCTATTGACTATTTATATGTTATATGAATTTATCTATTTATTTATCTATTATATATTTATATATATCTTTCTATACTTTATACTTTTTTATACTTTATCTTTAATATCTTTATCTTTACTTTCGTATTTATTAATTCTATAATTTATCTAGAATTTAGAATTCTATTTCTATTCAATTTCATATTTATCTATTTTCATTTCATTATATTTCAATTCTATTTTTTAATAATTATTATTCTAATTCTTAATTCTTTTTCTTCTTTTTTTTTCTTGGAATTGAATTTTTTCGTTTTATTTGATGTTTTTTTTATCTTTCTTTTTTATATTCATATTCTCTATCATATTCATTATTCTTCATACTCATTTTTCTAATTAATAAAAAAGATTAAGAAGGTGATCAATTCCATTAGAAATAGAAATTTTAAAAACGAAGATTGGGTTGCGCCATATATATCAAAGAGTATAAAATAATGATGTATTTGGTGAATCAAATACATGGTCCAATAACGAACCCTTTTCAAATTTTCATTATTCATTAGGTGATAATATTAGTTTAGTTGAATCTTTTTTGAATTGTAAATATTTTTGTCAAAGGTTTCATTCACGCCTAATTTATATCGAGTAGACCTTGTTGTTGTGAGAATTCTTAATTCATGAGTTGTAGGGAGGGACTTATGTCACCACAAACAGAGACTAAAGCAAGCGTTGGATTTAAAGCTGGTGTTAAAGATTACAAATTGACTTATTATACTCCTGACTACGAAACCAAAGATACTGATATCTTGGCAGCATTCCGAGTAACTCCTCAACCGGGAGTTCCGCCTGAAGAAGCGGGGGCTGCGGTAACATATAATGGAATTGTATAAATATAATGAGATCTTTCAATCATGATATTTCTCATTAAGTATTAGAGCCCATACATTCAAGATCTTGACTATGATGAAGCCACTAATACAAACCTTACTTAATTTTATATTCTAAGGAAAATACATTTATACATAGACAAGGAAGATATAGCAATAGAATTTCCTTTCGGTAATGATCGAGGCTGCGTTGCTGCGCTAGAGGAAGGATAGCTATACTGATTCGGTCTACTCTAAATACACCTTTGGTACAAAATTGACGATCTCACAAAGATCCA